>DWFR01000001.1:0-14837 GCA_018246655.1 Pyrrhopyge phidias phidias
TAATTTTTCACAAACTTATGAAAATCACCGCGAGCCCAGATTGACCCTTTTCATATAATAAATTAAATAATTTCCTTTCAAACTCTTAAATAGCCCTTGTATATATATATATATATATATATAATTGTAATTGTAAAAGATTTAGCGAAAGGAATTATCATAATGAAAAAAATATTAAGTCTTTTAGGAACAATCACATTAGTAGCAACAAGTACAACAACTTTAGTTGCTTGTAATACATCACAAGAATATACACCCGAAAAATTAGCACAATTAAAAGAAGAAAACAATATAAATACAAAAAATAGTATTTTAGAATGAATAGCACCGCAAGAAAAACCATTTAATACAGGGGATAATAAATATTATTATGTATTATGAAGGTATAATGAAAATAATGAGTGAAAAATTACAAAATTTCAAAATAATTTCGAAATAAAAAATAATAAATCTAAAATTATTTTTAAAGAAGGTGATTGAGAGTTATCTTTAAATAAAGATATTCCCAATAATTTAAAAGGTGATAGAGATGTTATATTGTATTTAGTTAAAAATACAGAAAAAATAAAACAAAAAAGTTTTATTTGGGGAAAAAATAAAGATTACTTTAAATCAGTTTATCGTTGAAATTTAGATGCACCAGCGCCCAATTTAATAGTTGATAAAGATGGTGTAGTGAAAGTTAATGAATAATAAAAAGTCATTTTAATAAATGACTTTTTATATTTCTAATATAATTAATGAAATTTTTTCATTGTTTTTATTAAATAATTTTAAATTATTAATATTAATTTGTTCTTTTTCTGTAAAAATTTTAATATCATAATTTCCATACCCTCATATACCTGATATCTCAATTTGATTTAAATTAAATAATTTTTCATCAAAAGTTATTTTAATATTATCTTCAACTAAATTTTTAGTCATACTTGCCCAAACCGCCTTAGAATAAATTAATCTATATCATTGTGAAAAATAGTTTAAATATTCTTCTATTTTATCATTAGATATAATTAAATTAGTTAAATATTTCCCATATTCTCCATCTGACAGTTTAATTTCTGCCGGAATAAGCGAGGGAATGTTGTTTGTTTCTAATTCATTTGTTATTGATAATCAATTAAAGTAATTTGCTTCTAATTTATAAATCGGGTTTTCTGAAATATCATTATTGATAATAATATTATTATTTAAAAAATTAAAATATAGCGATTTTAATTTAACAATGCAGTCATTAAATTCTCAATATCCATCTTCTTCTTTTGGATTAGATATTAATTCAAAATAATAGGGTGCAAATAATTTGATATCATCATTATAACCTTTATTAATTGCATATTTGCTATATGTGTAATTTGAAAGCATATAGATAATTTGTTTAAAATTTTTGACAGCAAATTCACTAAGAAATGTTGGATTTTTCAATTTTCAGTTTTCAAATAAACCATCAATAACATCTTCTGGTTTTTGTCCTTCAAATTTTTGTCTTAATTCAGCGGATTTATTAGTAGGACTACCTTTTTCATCGTATTTTGCACCTTGAAATTTACGGTCATAATTATATCGATATGTTAAATAATTTAATAATATATCTTTTAAATCACCATATAAAGGTGCTTCAGAAAATTCTAATATAATGTCACTATATTTATTATTGGGTGTTGTTGAAAGAAAACCGGACAAAAATTGTCTAACTACAGCACCCTGTTTCGTATATAAATACATTCTTTCAACGGTTTTATCAGAAATTAATTTGATATCTAAAGAATTTCTTTCAGGAATTGGTGGCCTTTCGTTACTATTTAAATCTTTTCAACCAATATTTGCACTAACAATTCTAGCATTTTTATATACTTTTTTTCGTGGATTGGGAGCTGGATTATTTATATTTAACAAATATAGTATATCTTTACCTTGAATATAATTTTTAGCAATGTTTCAAGGTAAAAAACTTTCAGTAAATCAATATTGAAATATTCTTAAATTAGGGTTTGTTTCAATTGGCATTGATAATAACGGTACTAAACTAGCGTTTTCAACGATTGATGAAGGATAAGAATATACGCCATTGACATTGCCTCAACATTTAATATTTCCAAATAACATTGATTTAGGATATTTAATTTCAATTCCAGTAAATACTGTATCTTCGGGTAATGATTTTTGTAATACTAAATGAATGCTATTTTGGTTTTTTCATTTAAAGTCAGTTATTTTAACTAAATGAGTAGATTTAATAATATCAATACCATCAGGTGAATAAGGGCGTTTGTATTCTTCAATAATATAGCATTCATCTTTATTGTCTTCACTAATTGGTTTATTAATAGATACTATTTTTAAGTCTAATGTTTCTAAAAATTCTTTGTCTTGTTTTGAAATATTATTAATTAGAATATCTTTTTCATCAATCATTACATAACTTGTGCTATTATCTTGTACTGTGGTGTTTTGTTGTATTTGTAATTTAAAATTAAAGTCACTAATTTCATAACCCGTTATTTTAATATATTCATCTTTGTCAATAAAACCTATTTTAACGCTATTTTGAGAGTAGTTTAAGATTAGTTTTTGTTTTGACTTAACAAGATTATTAATTTTATAAATATATAAGGTTCTTGCACGGTCTTCTGTAAATAATTGTTCTAAGTCGGGGTCGCTGTACTGCGATTGATTAGCAAAATCTAGCGGAATACTATCAATTGAATAATCAATTGGTTCATCATTTTCTGCTAATTGTGCTAACATTTTTTCAGATGGTTTTAACATTATTCTTGTTCTCCTTGTTCTTCATTAGGAATATTGATAATATTTTCGTTGTTTTTTAATTGTCTGTTTAAAGTAGCATTTACTGGTAATTTAACATCAACAATTAACTCGTCAACATTTTTAATATTGAATGTTCTACCGTTTAAAATAGCATTATCATATTTAATTAATTTAATAATGAATTCAGTTAATTTAATTTCTCTAATATATATCATTTGTTCGTATGAGGCGTTTGTTTGAATATTAACACCAGCAACTTCTGCTTGGGTTTGTTGTGCTCCCTTAGCTATTGCGGGAACATGATGGCGATTTATTTTATAGTAATTAGTTAATAATCAATCATATATTTTGGTTAATTGCTCACCTTTAAAATTACCAGCAATATAGTCTACTGGTTGAAAATTACTATCGGGGTCTCCTTCAACTAATAACAAGTCATTTTCAATAAATGAAGCCAACATTTTACTAATTTCTTGGTCAACAACACCAGTAACTCCATTAGTATTAATGGTAAATTTACCACTATTTAATAACGGGTCTAACATAATTTTTTCAGCAATAATATCTAAAATACTAGCAAATTGTTTACCATAACGAGCAGAAGGTTCAAAATTAGGATTATTAGGAATAATTTCAATTGGAATAAAATTAAGTGGCAATATTTCTTCTCTTTGTAAAGTTGTATAATTATTCCATTTAGCATCATCAATATATAAATCAGTAATAGTACTATATAATCGTGTTTTTAACTTTCTAATAACTTTTACTTGTTTAGTTATATAATCAATTTCTAATTTTTCAGTAATAAAAACACTCTGGTCATTTTTAAGATAAGGGTCATAATCAAAAGTACAAGATACTAAATTACCTAATTCATCATACTGGTCATTATAAAAATCAATAGTAATAAAATTAAGTTTTGAATTATTAGCAAAAATAAAATAGGCACCTTTACCATTTTTATTAATTTTATATTCGTTATATCAATTCTTATTAGTAAAGTCTTGCATTTTTAAAAAGTTATTAATTAATTTAGTATCTAATTGTTGATTAGTAACTGGATTATAAATGCTAATTTCTAAATCTCGTGGATTTAAAAAATTAGCATTATCTTCACAAATTCTTTTTTCTAAAATCTCATTATGTTTTTGTACAGTAACATTTTTACGATTAGTAATAGTTGATGCTAAATTAAGATAATAACTATCAATATCATATTCTTTTTTTAATTTCTTTTTTGCTGGTAACAATCCCATTTATATCACCTCTTTATTTTGTATCTTCTTTTTTAATAACATCTTCAATACTATCTTGTTTTTGTTCTTTTTTATGTGTT
The DNA here is from genome assembly GCA_018246655.1 of Pyrrhopyge phidias phidias. NCBI lineage: Eukaryota > Metazoa > Arthropoda > Insecta > Lepidoptera > Hesperiidae > Pyrrhopyge > Pyrrhopyge phidias. The sequence continues at coordinate 4,106 of DWFR01000001.1, forward strand.
TTGATAAATCTAATTGTTTCAATAATTAAAACGATAATTCCTGCTCCAATAAGCATTGCTGAAACAATAACATATGCTGGTCAAGAAATACCCAATGTTTTTTCTCCGATAAAACAAATAATAATTCCGGTAATAAAAAACATTGATGAAATTCCAAAGATTTTCAAAAACATAATTAAATCTTTAATAGTAACTTTTGGCATAAAAACATCTCCTTAATAACTTATTATTTTTCTTTCAATATGTATAAATGTTAATTTATTATTTGCTTCAACACGACCGTTTTTTCTTATAAGAATAGTATTTGGTACAAAAAATTCATATGTTTGATGATTTTTAAAAGTCGTAAAAGTTACATTTATAGCATCATTTGTTTGGTCTGAAATACTTATATTATAAATATAATTATTACTATCATAATTTTTTATTTTATATACATTTAATGAATTTGATACAAAATCACTTGTATCAACAACTTCTCATTTTGATACATCTGGAATAACAATTAATTTTTTTAATTCATCTAAAATTTCTTCTTTTAATTTTGCAAGTTTATCATCTTTAATCTTTTCTATAACAACCTTATCTATCAATGCATCAACTTCTAACTGAGTATAATATGCTTCTAAATCTATCATTGTTAAATCAATACCTTCTTCTTGAAAAGTACGAAACATTTTCTTTAAAGTTGTTAAATTAGCCAATGATTTTGCATAGGTAGGCAATAGACCTTGTCATGTTGCCATAGGGTCATTTTGTGAAGAATAATTAATATCACCAACACTCATATTTGCCGAAGTAAAAAACTCAATTGGAATACGGTTAAATGTTCAATGCTCAATCGTAATAAACACCATATTAATACAAATTTTCTTCAATAACGGGTCTTTAAATGTTTCAAACTTTAATTTTAAAAATGGATAGTTTAAATATGAATTAATCATATTTTGGGCTCTTAAAGCAAATGTTTTAAATCATAGTTCGACATCATCTTTAAAGAACTTATTATAACGAACTGGAACTTGTGTAATTTTACCTGTCATTGGAATAAAATTATTATAATTTTCCAAAGTAACATTTTGTCATAATTCATTTAACATTTAATCATCTCCTTACCATTTACTTTTTTTAGAATATATTTTCTTTGATATAAATTTTTTACTATTTAGTAATGTTTTTGTTTTAATTGTTTTGTTTAAATCTTGTTTTGTTCTTAGTTGTTTGTATGTTTGAAATGCTAGTCCATTACCCAATAAACTAGTAATCGCACTATCTTCTAGCGTATTTAAAAATTTATCTTTATTAAAGTTATTTTTAAAATGTTCTTGCATTTTTAATATCTTAGCAATTGTCCGATATAATTTAAAACTATCTTTTACTACTTGCTGATAAGCAAGTGGGGCAAAAGAAACTAAATTAAACAAACTTGTTTTTTTAAATCCCCAACCAATAAACCACTCACTGTTCATATAGAATTTAAACGGTTCAGAAGCCAAAACAAACTGTTCTGCTTTGATTAAAGTTGTCATAACGACAATAGGGGCATATTGCGGATTTTTATAATATATTGTTAAAGCAACTTCGTCTGCAACTGATAATGGAACAATTTTTACTGCTAAAAAAACATCAGAACCATAGGAAAAAGGTAATAATTGGCCTTTTTTAATAGCCTTAGTTTCAAATTTAGACAATATTTTTTTAGTTTTATCAGTAATTTTACTAATTACTTTTTGTTTAATTGTAATTATTTGTTTTTCAATTGGGGCTAATAATTTTTTAGTTACTTTTTGAATATAAAAATTTGGATTTAAATAATTTAAGGCTTTATTTAATTTAATTGGTGTTTGATGTAAAAGATTTAATAATTTATTATTATATATTTTACTACCACGCATTAAATTAGCATTTAATAGTAGGTTTTTACCAACACCTTTTTTATGAAGATTAGTCATAACATTATATCACTCATTAGTATTAATTTTGCTTATTTTATCAATATTTAATCCATATTTAGACAATCATTTATTAGCATTTTTTTCATTTACGCGTGGTATTTTTTGAACTAATGTAGGACTTATTTTTTGAATATTTTTTTCAATTTTTAATAAATTATTAATTGTTTCTAAATTAGAAACTTTAAAACCCTTATAAAAATCATTTCGGGCTAATTTTCCAATTGTATATAATAAAGTTTCATTATTAGCCTGCTTTGTAAAATCAAATATTAATTTATCAGATAAAATCTTTTTACCCGTAACTTGTTTTACAATATCTTCTAAGTTATTAGCAGTTATTACACCTAATTTTTCAAGTAATTTAGTTTCTTTTGCTAATTTTAAAATTCTAGTTGTTCGTGCTGCTCGTGTTAATTTACCAATCCCACCAATTGCTGGTAATAAATTTAAGGCAGTACTTTTTGCGGTTACTTCTGAGGTTAAACTATCATATATTTGATTTACAACAAAATCGGTTGCTGTTTCTACTCCAAACGAGATAAATGCTGCGGTAAAATTAGATAATCCCGCACCAAGATCAATAGCAGATGCTACACCACCAGTTAAAACTGATAAACCAAGGGCTAAAACTTGAATTCCTAAAAATTCTAATAACTGTAAACCAAAACTTTTTTCTTGTTGTTGAATTGATAATCTAGTTGGATTTTTTTTAACAGCATAAATAAGGGCTGTTTTAGATGTTCCAATTGGCATATCTATCAAACGAAAAAGTACTATTTTTTAGTACTATTAAGAATTTTTAATTTTAACATCAATCGGATTTGTTTGACCAGCAGCATTGTTTTTACCTTCAATTTGAACTTCAACAGTTTTATCGTTTGTAATATCAATTGGTCAATCTTCACCCTTACTTTCAATAAAATAATCGAAATCACTTTCAGTTAAAGAACTATCTACTGCTTTTACCGCTTTTAAAACAACAGCTTTAAATTGTGGTTTTAATTGTTCGATTGTTGCTTGTGTTGGGTCTGTAACATGAATAGTTGGTTTATCTAATTTATTAATTCCACTAATATCAATTTTTGTAACAATATGTTTAATAATTCCTTTCGGTTCAACTACCGCTCCACCCAAATATAAAACACGCTCCATAATCAAAGTATTACCCATTCCAGTACCTAACGCAGCAGCACCAACTCTTAACGGAGTATGGTCTTTTTTACGTAAAATAAGGGGGTCATATTTTTTGCTAAATTTAAAGGCAATTGCATTAACTCCATTTGGTAATAATGCAATTGTTCCTTCTGAACCATCTTTATTAATAATTGGTAACTTTTTAGGAACCATATAATATGTTGTTCCTTCAACAGTTTTCATTGCACCACTTGTTGCAATTACACTATTTATTTGGTCATTTGCTCCAAGTTGTAACTGTAATTTATTACGAATTCCACGAATAAAATTAGCTGAACCTAAAATAACTGTTTCTGATGGAGTAAAGCCATTTTCATATATTTTATCCATAATTTCATCGTGGATTTGTAAAGCATTTGTATCATCTGCTTCTTTACCTTGAATAGTTGTAACTGTATCTTTATTAATAATTTCTAAAATTTTATTGCGTTTATAAGCAACCTCCGTATCCATTGCTTGCTCAATATCGGCCGCTCAAAGATTAGGATTAAAATCACTTTCTACAGGGTCTAATTTACGAGCAAAAGTTAAAATTGTATCTAATTCAACTGTTCCATCATCAAATTCGACTGTTGAATATTTTAGTAGGTTATCATCAGTATTAAATGCTTGCCCTTCATTTCCTAGACCTTCATTGTATTTAATATTTTTCTTTCTTTTATATGTTAAACCAAACTTATTGGCTTCTTTTCACGCAAATAAAGCTTCTCAACTAAATTTTTGTTGATAAGTTTGTAAATATCATTGTTCAAATGTTTCTCGGTCTCTTTTTGTTGCTTGATTAGCAATATCTCCGAAAATTCTTTGTGGATTTTGTGCCATATTTTTATTTCCTTTCTAAGCGTTTATAGCGCGTTAAATTGATATCTTATTCATTAAAATAGCTTTCAATGCAGCACAGAAGACAATTTAAAATTTATTTATTAAATACATTGTCTGTATCTAAAATATTGTTTTCTTTATTTTCTACTTTTGGTACGCCACCAGTATTAACTGTTTGTACCTTAATTAATTCATCATAAACACTTTGCAAATGTGTTTTAATGATTTCAATATCATCAGTAATATCATAAGATTTTAGTAAGACATTTTTAAATTCTTCATTATCAGTTAAAGAATTAATAAAGTCAATTACTTCAATTTGTTTTAATTGAATTGTTTGTTGTTCAATTTGTGAACTTAATTCATTATTTTTTGTTTGTAGTTCGTTGATTTGCTGATTATTATTTTCTAAATTACTTGCATTAAATTCTTCAACTTCAACAGTATTTTCTAAAATAATTTCAGCAGTTTTAATATCTAAACTACCATCTTCATTTTTAATGGGTTCATTATTTTCATTTATAAGAACATATTTTACATTTTTTAATGCCATTGTTTTTCCTCCTATTTTTTAATATTTGTATTTGTTCTTTTTTTAATTGCTTTTTGTATAATTTCAAAACTATCAACTCGAAAAGATAAAAAATATCTTTTAGTTTTTATATTTAGCTGATTAAATACTGAGCCTTTAATTTTTATCTCATCATCTTTTTTTAATTTCAAAAACTCAGTTAAAATAGAGGGGTTATATATTGATAATGTTGAGTAATTTAATCCTTCTCACTGACATTTAGCCGAACAAGCATCAACTTCAACACCACCAGCAACTAGTGCTTTAATTTTGGTTTTAATCGGATTTTCATGTAATCTAACAGTTAATTCCAATTTATTAATCCTTTTATTTTTTATTTTAGTTTTATTAGTTACTGATTTTTTAGATAAATTACTTTTTGGTTGGGACATTATTTAATATCCTTACTAGGTAATTTGTCATATTTTTCTTTCGAAATATAACCCAGATACCTATTATTTAAATCAGGAACAATAAGAAAATATTCTTTAAATAATATTTGTTTTTTTAATTCTTTAATTTCACTACCTAAATTTTGATTAAAATAATGGGCCATATCTATTTGTTGTTTAAAACTATTAATTTCTTGTTCTTTTTCAGTAAATTCTTTTTCATATGTTTCTAAAATAAATTGTAAAGAATTCTTAACTTCTTCGTTTTTTATTTTACCTATATCAATATTTAACAAATAATATTTTATTAATTCTTTAACTGTTATAGTCATTATTTATCACTTCCTTTTTTAAAAAATATTGTAAGTGTTTTCAAGCATCATGTTCGTGCTCTGTCATTTTAATATTTCCTTTATAAATATAATTTTTCTTAATAACTGGTGATTGTAAAACATAATTTAAATTAAATAAATATTTGCATAAAACTTTTAAACCACCAATGAATTTAGGAGTAGATAATGGGTTTTTTATTTTTAAACCTTTATGAAGTTGGTAATCTTCAATTACTACAATAACTTTATTTAAATAAGAACAAATTTTATTTTTAAACTCATTTAATATTAAATACATATTTTTTATTGCTTCTTCTTCATTTTTAGAATTAAAAGTAATATTATTAATTATTTTCTTTTGCAAAACATTATAAATAATAATCCCAGTTTGTCCAATTCCAGCAGGGTCAACTGCAATAATATATTTCATATTTTTTATTATTTATAATGTTTTTTATATTTAAATAAAAAATATCAATTTATTAAGCTTTTGATTTTTTTTAACATAAATAATTCCCTACTTTCATACATATAATCAATTAAATTATCTTGTAAATAAAAAATAATTTATTAATAAAAATAAATTGTATAAATACAATCTAAATATTAATAAATTAAATATCTTTTTTTATTTTATTTGCTTTTTTAAATTGTAAATGTATAAAATAAAAAATTAAATTTATAATAATAAATAATATTTAGTGGTATAAATTGTATTTAACAATTTAAATATTAAGAATTACAAATAAATTTAATTCCTAATATTTAAATTATATAATAAAAAAGAAAAAAAGCAAATAAAATAAAAAAAATAATCAATAATTCTATACCACTAAAATTAAAGATTATTTTTAAAATAGAATAAGCTTATATTTGGACTTATTCAGAATTATTATAACATATAAAAAAATAAAAAATAATATATATATATATATATTAAAAAACATATTTTAAAATATTTCTTAAGGAGGAAACTAAAAACTTATTTATTTTTTTATTAAGGTGTCCAAATATAAAAAACAAGTTTTTGTCTCATAAAAATTATATCATTTTTAAAAAACAAAAATTAAAAAAAACTTTAATTTTGTCAAAAATAATTGATAGGCCTTAAAATCTTTATAAAATATGGGAATTTGTAAAAATATAATTTTAATAAAGGCTCAATAAAATTGAAATCAAGGTTTTTTAAAAATATCAAGAGTTTTCTACATAATTTAAAAAATAAATGGAATAGTAAATTTTTTACGGGTTTTATAAAAACAAAAAAAATATACTTAATTTATTAAACTAAACAACATTTAAAAACAAAAAACCTTGTCTTTTTTTATTAACCTAAATAAATTTAAAATTACTTTATTTTTTAAAATATGGTAGAATCAAAGTAATTAAGATTACTAAAATTAAATTTATTTGTAATTCTTAATATTTAAATTGTTAAATACAATTTATACCACTAAATATTATTTATTATTATAAATTTAATTTTTTAATTAGTAATTATTAATTGAAAAAAAATAATATTTAACTTGTTTTTGGTAGTAAATTGTTTTTAAAAACAATTTACTACTTTTTTTATTTTTATTTAAATTATTTTAATTTGTTGTTGTGAATAAATTAAAAATAAAAATTTAATGTTTTGCTTATTTGGAATACCGAAAAACCAAATATGGCTTTTAAAAAAATATTGGAGTAAGCTGCTACCTCGGATAAAAAGATGCTACACAACTGTAAACTTGTTTTTTGCGATTTTGTAAATTAAAGACTTTGATTAAGATAGACGCGTAGTGGCGCATTCATAACATTTAATAACAAGAATAAAAATAAAATCGTGTGCGTAGCAGTAGCTGACTGTTTTAGAACTGGATAAGGATTTCTAAATTAACTACATGGGTGACTTGTCTGGGGGGTATTTGTATCAAATAACAAAATAAACAACATTAATTAAAAAATATCGCCTTAGCACTTTTACTTTGGTTAGCACTTTTACTTTGGGAGTGAGTGCAGGCAAATCAATTTTTTTCATATCAATCTTGTTTTTACAAAATTATTTGAGAGAGAAAACTAATTACCTACTTTTTTCCTTTTCCCATAAAATAAAAAAATTATCTAAATAAGATAATTTTTAGTTAAATTAATTTGCTAATAATTAATATCTTTATTAAACATAAAATTTTAAAAAAGGAGACTATTTAAAAATGCAGGATTTTACAAAAATTAATAATAAAAAACGAATTACTAGTTATGAGGATTTAAATAAAAAGTATGATTTGAATTTTAGTGACTATAATTTTGGGTTTGATTGAGAAGTATTTAAAGATTTTGTTGGTGATAGTTATGCTCGATATTTTACTTCGCCGACTTTTTTTAAATTTGTTTCGGCAGGGCGTGGTACTAATAAAACATGAAATCATTTGGCCGAAAAATTATTTTTTGCTTGTAATTTTACGGATGCTTCATCTAATATTTTACGAAGATATGCTAACACCCACGAAGATACTACTTTTGGCGATACAATTAATGTCTGTAATTATCTATATGATAAATATGGGATTGATATAGGACCTGACAATGAAAATGGTATTATTTGACCCAAAAATGTTAAAGAAGGTGGTGAGATTGTTTTTCCTAGTGGTGTTCGTATTGCTTTTGTTGGCTATGCTAATGGTAATAAAATTATGGGGAAAGTTGGTAAAGGAAGCGGTATTTTATCTGCATGAACAGATGAAATGATACATGCTGAAGAAAAAGAAGTCTTAACTGATAAAGAACTAGATAAAAGATATAATAATTTAAGAATTTCAATGTTTCGTTCAAAAAGTTTAAAAGTGTCTTACGAAAAATACACGGATGAAAATAATAATGAACAATATAATTTAGACAATCCTATTCCAGTAAAAGAATTATCTTGGACATTTCAAGAATGAGATAATATAACAAAACAATACATAACAGTAACAACATATTTTCATAAAACATATTCTAATCAATTTACATTTAATCCTTTTGATAAATACCATGTCTTTTATGAAAAATTTGTAACCCCATATTTACCCTTAAATGAAAGAATTAAAAATATTTTAAAAGAACACAATCAAGTATATTCAGAAAACAAACAATCATTTAATGGTTTGGGTATTTTTAATTTACGATTAACAATGAATGCTGTTTGAAATAAAATACCTAATATTACTAAAAAACTTGTTTTAACAAACAAACAAGAACGACCTGATTTATTTGAACTTGAATACTACGGTTTTGAATATAACGATAATGACCCCAGTATTTATGTTTTACGAAATTATCGTAAATATATTAAAGAATATAATTTACAAGATTTTTATAATTCCAATACAAAACAGTATCAATTTGATAGTTATTCAGTTGGTGTGGATTATGCTAATGGTAATGAAGACCATACGGTATTTTTATTTAGTGGTTATAAAATTAATGAAAATAATGAATATGATAAATATTTAATTGAAGAAAATGTTGTTACACCAAAAAATGCAATGAATTTAAATGAAGTAGTTGAACATTATGGACAATGAATAATCAATACTTTTGATAAATTTGATGGTTTTGAATATGCTACATTTCATTATGATATTAATGCCCACGACTTTATGCAAAAATTACAAGAAGATATTTACCCTTATTTGGGTTATAAAATTAAAATGTTTAAAGCCAAAAAACATCAGACATCTCTTAATAAAGAAGCGGGTATAATCAATCGTGTAACATGAATAAGAAAAATGTTTGTGCAAGGCAAAATATATGGTATATTAGATAATTTTCCATTTTTAGATAAGTGTATTAGTGAATTAAGATTTAGTGATATCAAAACAAACACACCCGATAGTAAAATGTACCATGACCCATATGATGCTTTATTTTATGGCTCTTATCCGTATCGTTTTAAAATGGGAATATAAAAAATTACTTTTAATTAAAAGTAATTTTAATATTTTAGTATTAAATTATTTACCACATTTTCTATCGCCGTCATTGATTGTAAATCATTTATCATCTATTTTTTGAATAACAAAACTACAATTTTCACATTTACTTAAATCATCATCTAAACTTATTAATTTATGCATAAATATAGTTTCCTTCCTTTATATATTTATTTGATTTCCTTGATGAGTTCTTCGTAGGCTTGTTTTTGTCTTCAATAATATGGATTTTCCCAAATGCTATTAAAATCATTTTCGCTATTATTAAATATTCCAGAATGCCTAATAATTATATTTAATAATTTATCATATAAATTATTTTCTTTTAATCGTTCTTTAAAAATATCTTGATTATCTGTATCCAATACAGAATTAAATAATATTTTTATTTCAGGTTTTTCAGTTTTTAATTCTTTTGCAATTATTTCTAAATTATTATTTAAGTCTAAAATTCCCTTATAACTACCCACAACTAAATTTGTAGGAACAACAATTAAATCACTAAATATTAGTCAATTTAAACTTAAATCATCTGTTGAAGGCGGATAGTCAATCAACACATAATCATAACTATCAAATGTTGATTTATATTCCTTATATATTTTAAATCCAACTTGAAAATACATTTCTTTTGAATAAAATTCTTTCATTGCTAATAATGATTTTTTTAAACTTTCTCCACCAGCAATAATGTCAATGTTTTTATATTTTGTTGGTTGAATAATATTTTTTATATTATATTCACAATCACTAGCAATAATTTTATGTAATGTTTTTTCAGTATTAAAATTTTCGGTTGTTCTAGTTAATAATGTCAATGTTGCTTGTGTATCTAAATCAATTAATAAAACTTTGTTTTTATCTAATGCTAATTTATAAGCAACATTTTTGCAAAGGGTCGTTTTTCCAACTCCACCTTTTTTGTTACAAAAACTAATCATTTTCATTCTTACTATTCTCCAATCTATCAAAATAATCTGATAAAATTTCATTCATTAAAGTTGTCTTACTCCATTTTTTTTCTTCTGCAAGAGAACAAAATTTATCAATTAATTCTGATTTACAACTTAATGTATGAATAAATTTTCTTTTCTTCATTTTATTTAATTCTTTACTATAAGAAGCGGTCTCATTAAGTAAAGAATTTTTTATATCTTTTGGCATAAAAACATCTCCCTTTATTTATTGTGTTATTTATAACACAATTAGCACTTTAAGTACAAATTAATTATATCCTTATTTAAAAAGAAAATAAACAATAAAAACACAAATAACACAATTAGCACTTTAAGTACAAATAACACAAAATTAAAACATTATTATAAATTATTTTTATTATCATTTCCCCACGAAAATACTGTTCAATGCGTTACAGACGACGATAGCAAAACAAGCAACAATAAGCCCTTATTTTATAAGGATTTATTGATTGTATTTTTTATTTAAAATATAAAAATTTATTTTTGGGCGAGCGGTTGATTTTATTAAATTTTTGTGATAAAATGACTTA
>DWFR01000002.1:0-11399 GCA_018246655.1 Pyrrhopyge phidias phidias
ATACCAAAGTTTCAAATTTTGGAAAAAAGATTAATTTTAGAAAAAATATTTCTTATCTATTAAGTAGATAAAAATGATTAATCACTTTTATCTGTTTTAATTATAACATTAAAATCCTAACTTTTTAATTTTAATTAATTCTTTTATTCAATCTCTTTTATTATATACAGCTTCAGGATGTTGTTTTACTTTTCAAATTGGTTTAATTTCTTTTTCAATTTCAATTAAATTTGCTGATTTTAAATTTTTTAAATTTGTTAATTGTTTTTTAATATTTGTTCCCATAATAATATCTTTAAAGCGAATATTTTTTTCATAAGAATAAAAATTGTTTTTTCACTTACCATCTTGATCACATAAATCTAATTTAATTGCATCGTAAATATCAATATCTTTTTTAAGATTAATTCCAGCATAATTAACTTTAATATTTTCATATTTTTTGTAAATTAATTTATTGTCTTTATAAATATCAACCTCAGTTTTAAAAAGATATTTTTTAGTTCATCTTGCTACACCGCATAAGTTTTGATATTCACAGTCTCATGCTCCTATTTTATATTTATCAATTTCAAGATGAGTAATATCAAATTCTTTTTTAACAAAAATACTATCGGTATCACCACAAATAAAATATTTGTATTGGTTATCAACAGCATCAACTAATTTCATTCTTGCTAAACTAGTAATACTCATTGCAGTTGGAAGATAATAGTTTTCCATTAAAGTTAATAATTTTTGTGGTTCATTGTTAATTAAATATGTTGATGTTTGAACTGGTTTGCTACCAAACTTACCATAGGTTGAATTTAACATTAATTTACAAGTATTTTTTAAAGCAATATTATTTTCTTTAGTTGCTTTCGCTTTTAATTTGTAGTAATATTCAATAAAATCACCATATATTTTTTTACATTCAATTCCATTAAAAGCAAATAAAATAGTTATTTTAATATCCTCATTATTAAAATAATAATATTTAATAAAACGCTGATATTCATTACTATCAATGATAGTATACATTCCTTTTTTTAATTTTTTTAAATAAAAAGCAGAACCTTTTTTACCATAATAATTAGAGTAATCAAGAATAAAAGGAAGACCTTCAAAATTTTCAATATCGTTTAAAATATCGATTTTATATAAAAATCATTTACCATAATGATATTCATTAACTGATAATGGTGAACCAATTGGGGTTATTGCCGATGAGTTCATAACACTGGGATAAGAACTATTAATATCAAAACCACGAATATTTTCATTGTACATTCCTTTTTCATTTTCATTAACAATTGTTAAGCCACCTCGATAACCAATTTTTAACAATTCATAATTAGTTAATTCGTAACTTAAATATTGATTGTTAAATCATTCGGTAGACATATTATTTTTAATTCATTTTTTGCCAATCATTAAGGGGGTTTGTATTTTTTTATTATAACGATATAGTTTAAAACTATCTTTTTTATTAATTGTTTCAATGTTAAGATTATTTTTAATTTCATTTGTGCCAATAAAGCGTAATAATTCTTCGTAAGCTGTTGATGCTGCAGTCATTTTTCATTTTTCAATTGGAAAAATACTATGCATTAATTCAAGATATTTAAATAAAATAAAACAATCATTAAATAAATAATCATTTTCATTACCATCAAAAATAAAATCTTGATAACTATTATAAAGTTGATAACGATTATAATTGCTATCTAATTCTTTTTTAGAAAATCATTCTTCACATTTATTTTTGTTTCATCCAATTGATTGATAATGTTTAAATAATTCTTTTCCCTTAGCTTTAATACTACCATTAAATAATAATAAGGCATCAAAAAATTCTATTTTTCCTAATTGATATTTATGAACATTAATTTTTGATTTTGTTTTTTTGTCATATTTTCATTTTGTTTTACGAATTTTTTTTTGACTATAAAAATTTAAATATTTAATACTTTTATGTTCAGTAATAATTGCTTCAAAATTAAAAGGATATTGTTTTATTTCTTCAACTTTATTAATTATTTTTTTATTATTAATAATTTGTTTTCCATTGCGAATTAACAGCTCACCAATAATAAAATGATGATCAAAATTACTACCGTTAGCGGAATATAATTTCCATTCAAAAAATAATTCATTACAACAGTCAATAAAGCTTTCAATTGAAATATCAGTTAAAGTTATTACTTCTTTTTCATAATTAATTTCATAATGATATTTTTCTGTTTTAATTTTTAATAATTGAGAAATATGAAACATTATTTTTCAAACATAAACTTGCGCTGTTTCGGATTTATTATTAACTTTTGTTGTTTCAAAATCAAAAACAGCAAATTTATTTCATAATTTCATTATTTTTTAAATTTTAATAACATTTCATAATATCATTCTTCTGAAATTATATTTTTATTTGATTGATATCATTCTTCAAAATTAGATTTATATTTTCATAATAGATGTTTATTTTTTTGATATCATTCATCTTTATTAAAATAAATTTCTTTATTTCTAACTCCTTCTTCAATTATTTTAATGCGTTTTAATCTTTGGTTAATTGATAATAAATCATTTTCTTTAATAGGACGTTTTAAATAAACATCCATTTCTTTTTCTTTTTGATAATTTTTTCAAGTGGGTGAAGAATAAAATTGATTATATTTTTTTTCTATTTCTAATTTTTTTAAAAATTTTTTATCTTTCTTTTTATTAATAATTAAATTAGTTGATAAAAAAATATTTTTCTTAAATAACTTTTTTAAAAATTTAAAGATATTCATTTTTATTATCTCCTTTTTAATATTATAACAAAGTAAATAAGTAATCAATCATAAATCTGATAATAATTATTATTCATTTTTTATTTTTCCTTAATATTTAAAAAGATAGATAAATCTATCTTTTTATTCAAATAAATATTTTTTATTATTTTGATATGGATTTAAGTTAAATGGAACTTTAATTTCTGTTCAATTTCCATATTTATTAGCAAAATATGTTTCACTAATAATTGGTAATTCTTCTTTTGATAATTGTTCAACTAGTTTATCATATAATGGATAATTAACATTTAAGGCATATTCTTTATCATTTAAATCAAGAAATTTTATGCGAGCATATTCTTTTGTTCCGTCTTTTTTTGTTCTTACATCATATGTAATTGTTTCTTTTTTGATTTGTAAAATTTTAATAATTTCGTTATTCATTTTTATTTTCCTCGTTTTTCTTTTTATTTTAGGTTTATTAGTTATTGATTTTTAGGTAAATTACTTTTAGTTTGGGACATTATTTCACATCCTTACTTGGTAATTTTTCATATTTTTGCTCACTATCTTTTTTCAAAAAATAACGAACTGGTAAACATTTATCGTGTTTATCTTGTTGTATACAATATAAACATCCTATAATAAAATCTTCTTTATTCATGATATTATTTTCCTTTCTAAAATAAAAGAGGTTATAACTTAACCTCTTTATATTGACAAATTATAATGATGTGATATCATTAAGTCAAAGGAAAGAGTAAGTTTCCTTTTTTTATTTGTTTTAATTATAACATTTTAAATTTTAATGTCAATAAAATTTAATAATATTTAATATTATCATAATTTAAATTAATTTTATTTGATGAAATATCAATTTGATTAATACTTTTTATTAATTTTTCACCAAAAAAAATTAAATTATTTTTACTATTATTAAATATTTTTTTATTTAATAATTGTTTTCCTTTTTTTAAATTGTATAAAATATTATGAATATATATTATATTAATTAATATTTCATCTTTTTTTATATTTTTAATTGTAAAATTTTCATCTATAAAAAATGGTATTTCTGTAGAACTATTATTTTTTATTTTTTCTCATTCTTGATTTATTTCATTATCTTTAACATCCACATTTATTTTAATAATGTCTTTTTCATCATTTGGGATTTCATATTTAATTTCTTTTTTATTATCATTAAAATATTTAGTTTCATTTTCTGATACTTGTTTAATTAATAATTTTTCACTTGATTGATTTGAATTTCTTAAACTCATTAATTTAAAAAGTGCTTTATTAAAATTATTAAATTCTAATATTTTTTCGTTTTCTTTGTACAATTTATTAGTTTCTGTATTAATAATATAAAATTTCATTAATTATTGATAACTAATTCTACTTCTTCTGATTTTATATCATCTATTTGTAAATCTTTTAATTGTTGTAATATTGTTTTACCAAAAAATAATAATATTTCTTTATCTCTTTTAAAAATAAATTCAATAATACTATGGGGATAATTATCTATTAATTCTTTTTTTAATAAGTTTACAATTCCTGCTATTGATATATCTATTTTTTCTAATTTAGTTATCTTTATCACCTCTTCATGATATAATAACATAAAGAGGTTAATAATGCAAGCAAAACTATATCAAATTACTCCATATAATTTAATAGATAATAATTTTTATAATTTTTCTAATTATCAAAAATTTAATGATTTTATTGATAAAATTGAAAAACCAATTAAAAAAGATGTTTCAATTATAAAATTGGAAAGTTATAACAAAATTATGTATAAAATTAAATTTGATAATACAAAAACAAACGAAGAAAAATTGTATTGTGGTATTAAATACATGATAGTTGATGATAAATACTGATTTATTACTAATTTTGATGTTAAAAAGAATAATAACCAAGGTTTTATTACTTATTATGCCCAACTTGATCATTGATCAAGTCAATGATTAACGGTTAAAAAATATCTCCAAGAACAAAATAAGACCAAAGCGTTATATGTTGAACGAATGCATCAAACAAGATTTTTTTATGAAAATAAAAAATTATATATAAATTTTAAAGAATTTTCACCATATCATTTAGAAGAAAAAATTCAAATTAATAATTATATTCCTAATAGTGAATTTGCATTAAAATCTGATAGTCTTTTAAATTTATCTGATATTACTAAAGATATTAATAGAATTAATAGATGTTTTTATTTTTTAAGAGTTCAATTAAATAAACCTATTTATAAATATTGAAATAAAAAAGTAGATAAAGATTTTATTTCAAGTAATATTTTTATAATATTAAATCAAGATAATATAAAACATTATTTAGATCAATTTAATCCAAATTATATGAGTGTTTTTTCTATTATTGATTATAAATTTATAAAATATGAACATTTTGAAGATCCATCACGAAGTACTTATCAAAGAGATATAATTTCTGCAATGTCTAATTTAGAACCTAGAAATGGTGATAAATTTATTCTTGATGTAGATTTTTATAAAACAGAAATTTTTAGTGGATTATTCGAAGAGATAATTATTGATGAAATTAATTTTTTAGTTTTAGATTATTTTAATAAAGAAAAATCAATTAATAGAGAAATGATTTTTAATGTTTATCCATATAGTAAATATTTATTTTTAAAAGGTAATAATTTTAAAGAATATAAAATAAATGAACTTTTTTATAATTATTCTAAATCAGATAAAAATGATAAATTAATAATGCGTTATTTATCTTTTATATCAAATAATGTTTATAATTTATGAATATACCCTTCCAGTGGTATTTATTCTTATACTTGGTCAAATTTTTTAAAAAATAATCGTACCAGTCAATACATAACACATGGTCTTAATATCACAAATAATCTTGAAATTCCGACTACTTCTAATAGTTATAAAACATATGCTCAAAGTAATTTAAATAGTTTACAAACCAATATTAATCAAGCGGAAATGACTCGTAAAATTGCCAATCAAGAAGCAACGATTAGTTTAATTACAAGTGCAATAACAACCGCTCTTGGAGTAGCTTTAGCTCCTGTATCTTTTGGTACTAGTTTAGGATTAACTGCCGCAGGGGTAGTTAATCTGGGAATTCAAACAAATAAATGAATTAATACTCAAATTAAAAATGATTTTCCAGTTGATAGTTTAAATGCTAAACTTAATGATATGAAAAATAATCCAAATATTATTAGTTCAAACAATAATGATTATTCTTGATTAACTTATTTTAATAACGACGGTCTTTATAAAGTTGATGAAAATGGAAATTTAATTTATAATTATTCATTTTCTAAAATTTTAGTTTCAACATTATCTAATTATGAAAAAAATATATTATTTGATTGATATTATTTTAATGGTTATTTATGTAATCGTTATTTAAATAATCTTAATTTTGATGAAAATCGTAATCGTTACATTTTTAATTTTTATAAAATTAAAGACATTAAAACATTACTATCATCTTGTCCAGAAATCTGTAATGAAGATATTGAATGATGAAATAATACTTTTAACCAAGGAATTATTATTTGAGAAACAGAAGATCCATTAAAATTATACGATGAAATAATTTATATTGGTAATAATAAATATGAAAACTGAGAAACAGAATTATTAAATGAATCAACAGGTTATATTTTAGAAAAAATTAGAGAAAATAAATCAAAAATTATTGAACATGAAAAACTAATAACGTAATATATTTTAGAAATGACTAAAAATATTGAAATATGAAAAGGAGTAAAAATATATGAATATGTTGCATAATGAAATTGATAATAGACCATTAACAGGAGGAAATTTATTTCATTTATCTAATTTAATTGTTGATTTTTATCAAAATAAAAATCGACGTTATCAACAATATTTAATGTTTGAGCAATATTTTAATAATTTATTTTATATTAAAACAAAAAATGAATATTTACAAAATTATTGACAAAATATTTTGAAAAATGTCATTAGTTATGGTTTAATTGGTTTAAAATATTTTCCTAATCTTAATAAATGATATCTTTATGGATTAATTGATACAAAAATTAATGCGGTTGGAGAAATTATTGAAGCCAAAGGAATTTTAGCTAATACTTCTCAGTTTGGTGTTGGTATTTATCAAGAAAAAAATATTGGAAAAACATATTTATTAACAAATAAAGATACGGTTTTTATGCAATGAGGAACAAATGCTTTACCGCTTTATTATCGTTTACAATGATGATTAGATCAAAGTAATATGATTATGAATTTATTTATTAAAAATGTCCGACGCGATGATACAAAATTATTAGTTAATATCGGAAATCGCGAACCAGATTCGGAATATATTCATAATTTAATTCGTGATTTAAATGATCCAAATAAAACCGCAATTATTTTTAAAGATAACGATATTAGTTTTAATAAAAATAATGAAAAATTATTAACAAACGATAATAATGTTTTTAAAGAAGATATCCGAATAACTCAGTTTGATATCAAAGGACGTGGGTTAGAAATTAAAGAAGATTATGAATGATTTTGATATCAACTGTGCTATCAAAATGGAATTCGTAATATGGTTCCTCATTCACGTAGTGAACGAAATATTGCTGGTGATATTAATACAAATAATAATTGATTTACCATTATTGAAAATGATTATTTACATTGATTAAAAAAAGCAATGAATGATATTAGTAAATTATGAAATATTGATGGTGAAATAATTAATCGTGTTGGTGATATTCAACAAATTGATAAACAAAATGTTTATGATAAGGTTGGTGATCAGGAGGTAATAATTAATGAAATTTAATGAAAGCATTAAGAATTATGATGATTTTTTGCAAAAAATATGAATTCCAATTAAAAATATTTTTCAAACTGATCAAGGTGTTTCAATAATTAATTTAAAAAAACTATATTTTATTATTAGTAATTATTATAATAATAGTAATATTATTGATGATGAAATAATTTTTTTAGAAAAAATACAATATCGTTTAAGTTATATTTTACCTTCGTTATGATTTCATCAAATTTTTTTAAATAGCAATTTTGCAACTGCTTTAAACGATATTAATAATTGAGGAAAAAATGAAATTATTAATAGCAATATTGATATTACAAACAATATTAATAAAGACAATAATATTCAAGATGTTGTTGGTTTAACAAATACTAGTGATCAAGTAACACAATCATGAAATTTGCTTCCTGATTTAAAAAAAAATAATGGTGATTTTATTATTGAAAAAAATTTTAATTTAAGTAAAATTTTAGATAAAATTGAATCAGTTTATAAAACAAATAAAATAACACAAATTTCACGAAACGATTTAATTAAAAATTTTACAGAAAATATTAACAAAATAATTGTTAATAATCACAATCTTATTAATAAAAATTTAGAAAGTTTATTTGTTCGATGAGTAACAATTTAAAACCTTTTACCTTTGAAAATGTTTTTTCAAAAAAAATTGCTGTAAAATATAATAAATATTTAATTATTACTAAAAGAAATAGCGGTAAAACAACGGCTATTTTAAAAGGAATTGTTAAAATATGATTAGGTGAAGAATGATTTTATCGAAAATGAACAAAAAAAACTCAAAGTTGTTTATTATTTCAATATGAAAAATTAGTTGAAAACTTTATTCATTCTTTTAATAAAGAACAATCAAATGGTCTTTTTCCTAATGATTGAATTATTAGTAAAACACAAAAAGCAATTACAACTATTAATGGTGAAATTATTTGTTATATACGAGCAATAAAATCATCTGGTGATGCTAAAAATGCAATTCCTGCTGATAATGTTGGTGTTATTTTCTTTGATGAATGTATTAAAACTAAAAATCAAAATCATGTTCGTATTAATGAATTTGATGATAGTTTAGCCAACTTAATTTTAACAATGGCTAGAAAAAATGAAATTATTTTAATTTGTACTGGTAATCCGGTGCAATGAAATGATTATCTTCCAAATATGTTAGGATTATATAATTACGATTTTGATTATAGTTTAAATCCTTTTGCCATTGACCGATGTTATCCAATTACAAAACGAATTGTTGATATTAATAATCCTAATATTAATACTGATTGATTATGTCTAATAACTGATACTGATTGAAAATATAGTAAACAAAATAGTAATATAACGGATGGAATAATTATGACAAATTATTTTGATAATGGTCGCTTTCCGCAACAAGATAATATTTATCAAATAAAAATCAATGAATTTAAAATTTTACAATATATTTGTGTTTTTAAATTAAATAATCAAAAATATCATTATTTACAAACAGAAGATAATAAATTTGTTATTATGCATGAATATCAATCAATAGATCTTCCAATAATTGGACTTGATATTATTAGTTATGTTTCAGAAGTTAATGCAAATTATTTAAATATTAGTCGAATTACAAATACAATGTTAGAACGATTAAAATATAAACAATTATTTTTTAATGGGTATGATGTTGAAAATACATTTATGATTTTTTTTCAACAACATTATTTTATTACTAAAGATAAAAATGCAGTTACAATTTAAATATGATATAATATTTATGAATGGAGTTTTAAAAAATGAATGTAAAAGATTTTAAATTAAAAGATACTGATATTAAACATATTATCATGCGTATTTTAACATGAGGACTTGGTGGTTTTTTAATTTTAAGCGGAATAATTTTAACTTTTTTAAAATTTCTAATTGATGTTAAAATTTCTTATCCATGATGCATAATTTTAATATCTATTTTAATTGGGAGTGGTACTATTATTTATTTAATTGATAATTTTATGAATAATTATTATAAAAAACAAATTATAAAAAATGGAGAAAATAAAAATGACAAAAAATAACATTGAACAAAACAATCAAATATTAACAGAAAATATTAATGAAGATATTAATGAAAATATTAATGAAGATATTAATGAACAAGACAATGTTAAAAAAATAATTAATGATCTAAATATTTCAGTTCAAACATACCATGATTTTATGAAAAGTGAATTAGAAAAATATAAAGAAGAACAAAATGAAACAACCGAAAAAATGAATAAAAAAATTGACGAACTTAATCAAATATTAGAACCACAATGAAAAGAAGAAACAAATATTAACAAAGAACAAAAACAAAATGAATATAATGCATTTTGAAAAGGAGAATAAATATGCAAAAATTTAAAACAAACGATGAATTTATTAAATATTTAACTGATAATAAAATTGATATTAAAACATTATCATCAATGAACAAAAATGTTTTATATCAAGATATTACCAATCTATTTATTAAAACAATTATGACTGATTATCGTGATATTAAAACAACAATTGATCAAGATTTTGGATTAGACTTTAATCGCAAAGAAGGAATTAGATTATTATTACAACCAATGAATAATCCTTCAACTCGTAGTATTAAAAAACCAATTGTTAAAGATGATTTTATTCCAAAATGAGATGAAATTAAAACTTTATATCCAACAGAAAAAATATTTAATCCTAATTTTTCAGCTCAAGTTGAAATTTCTTTACCAATTGATTTTATTGAAATTAGTAAAATTGATACTAATGTTGAAATTGCTAATAAATGATATGGTTTTATTCAAAAATCAGTATATGATGGAATTGCTAACTGACAGCGTAAATTGTTATTACGAGCATTATTAAACAAAAAAATAACTAACAAAAAAGAAATTGATTTATCAAAATTAAATAACAAAAAAGATATTTCTGATGAAATTATTAAACATTTAACAAAAACATCAAGAGAAATGAACTTTCCTAGTGATAAATGATGTGTTGGTAATTATAAAGCAGAAAATTTACCAGATTTACAACCAAACACAAATCCTGAAAATTTATTAATGTTTACATCTAGTGAAATTGAAAGTATGATAAAAACATATTGATATGGACAAAGTTACCACAATGAATACAATTCAATTATTAAAGAAAATATGCGAATTGTTGACTTAGGACTAGAGTATACAACATTAGAAAAAGATGAAAATCTTTTAAATGGTTTTGGTGATGAAATAAAAACCGGAAAAGATGAAAGCATTTTCTTAATTAGTAACAAATTAGGAATATCTCCAATTGTTTTTGGATGAACATACCGCGAAACAGTATCACAAGTATTTGCTAAAAACTTAAATTTATATATTAATATTTATATGCAAGGAGCCATCGATATTCTAACTTGTGGAGTTGGTATTGAATTAAATTTCAAAGGAATAAAAAAGTAGTAAGTGATACTGTTAAAATTAATATTAGTAAAATTGATATTAGTAAAATTGATATTAGTAAAATTAATAAATTAGATAAACCAAATATTCATGTTGCAGAACCAACACAAGCAACAGCTGAACAATTAAAACCACAATTTAAAGCTGTTGTTTTAAAAGCAGTAAAAGCAGTAAATAGTTCTTTAACTGAAAATGATTTCAATTACTTTATTGAAAGTAAAGGTGAAGATTGACCAATTAATATTACAAATTATAAAACTGTTGAAGTTCAAATTGAAGGTAAAAACAATGCTACTGGTCAAACAAATCCGATTGATGTTAAAATTAAAAATTCTTTTATGTGATA